>PVJI01001734.1:134530-168312 GCA_004026765.1 Micronycteris hirsuta
TCCACACGTGTGTAAACACGCAGTCCTGAGAATTTACACGTTTTGAGCACAGCTCCGTGTGATTCCTGTGTGAGCAAGTGTGGATCATGTCTGTGGGATGGGAATTCTCTAATAGGAATTTGGCAAAGGTGTATCTTAAAATATTCTGGCTTGCTGATCTCTGAATATTGCTTTAACCTGGTCCTGTCTGCCACCAGACCTGAATCAACATCCCAATGCCTTGCTATGAGTAATCCTACCTGTTCTGGTTAATCCCATGAATAATCAATCCTATGTAAATTGCTAATGCCCCTGATAAAAACCCTGGCTGGGCAAGCCACGAGGCTTTTTCCTGGAAATGGGAGGAATCAGCCACGTAGCCCCGGTCTTTCTTTCCCCGCGTGTCTCGGTATGAGGTTCATACACGCATCCGAGTCCCGGTCAACCCACGGGTGTCGGCAGGCCCGATCTACCCCGTGTCAATGGTACTGGCATAAAAATAGACAAAGATCAATGGACAGAATAGAGAGCCCAAGGAATATACCCACACCATTACAGTCAACTAATATTTGACAGAGAAGCAAGCACATACAATGAACTAATGATAGTTTACTCAATTAATAGTGTTGTCAAAATTTGACATGAAGGAAAATGGAACTACACCACCTTCTTACACACACAAGAATAAATTCTAAATGGATTAACAATTTAAATGTTAGAACTGAAACCATAAAAATCTTAGAAGAAAATATGGACAGTAAAATCTCAGAAATTGCTCCTAGCAATATTTTATCTGATATATCTCCTCAGAAAAGGGAAACAAAAGAAAAAAATAAACGGGCTACATCAGACTAAAAAATGTTTGCACAACAAAGGGAACCATCAACAAAATTAAATGACAACACATATAATGGGAGAACATATTCTCTGATATATCTGATAAAAGGTTAATATCCAAAATTTATAAAGAATTTATAAAACTCAACACCAAAAAACAAACAAAAAAACAATCCAATTAAAAAATAGGCAAATATCCTGAATAGACACTTTTGCAAAGAGGACACACAAATGTCCGATAGACATATGAAAAGATGCTCAATGTCACTAACCATCAGACAAATGCAAATTATAACCACCCTGAGATATTACCTCACACTAGTCAGAATGGCCATCATTAATAAATCAACAAACTAGTGCTGGCAAGGATGTGGAGAAAGGGAAACCCTTTTGCACTCTTTGTGGGAATGCAGACTGGTGCAGCCACTGTGGAAAACCATATGGATACCACAAAAAAATAAAAATGGAACTCCCTTATGACCCAATGATTCCACTTCTGGGAATTTATCTGAAGACACCCAAAACACAAATACAAAAGAATATAAGCACCTCCATGTTCATTGTAGCATTATTTACAGTCGCCAAGATAATGGAAGCGCCCCAAGTGTCCATCAGCAGATGAGTGGGTACAAGAGCTATGTTACATCTACACAACACAATACTACTTGGCCATAAAAAAGAAGAAAAGTTTACCCTTTGTGACAGACAGCATGGATAGACCTGGAGAATATTATGCTAAGTGAAGTAAGCCAGCCATAGGAAGACAAATACTATATGGTTTCACTAATATGTGAAATCCAATGAACAAACTGAACTAACAAGCAAAATAGGTACAGACTCATAGATAGAGTGAAGGCTGACAGCTCTTTGGGGGATGGCTAGGGGTGGAGGGATCTAGAAAAAGGAAAAAAGGACTGCTGGGCATGGACAATAGGGTGGTAATTGCACAGGGGAAGGAGCATAAGGGGAATAAGTGGTAATGGAAAATACAATAAAATTAATTTTAAAAATCTGTTTAATGTGAAATGATAATACATCATTATCCCTTAGAGGAAGTAGGGTCAAATTTGGCCAACTTACTGAAATCATAGTTTTTTTATTTGTCTATACTTTTTATTTTTCTTGAGCTTGTATACTCTTCTTTCTAGAATTTTTTGAATATGCACAGACATACACACAAACATAATTATTTTTATTGGCATTTCAAAAATTTGCCTAAGTATTTATTACATATTATAATATGAACATCCCATACATTCCAGATATTCTCAATTTTTTCTTCAACTCTGTACTGCTGCTTTCCATGGGAACTTAGAAAATGCAATTTCTTTGAGCTGTAAATGTAATCAAGAGTTCTTTATTTCAAAGCTGAATATTGACATTATCATTTGTCAGCAAAGTAGACTTGTATGATGCCAGCCAAATTATTTCATGGTTGGTTAATTATATAGTACTTAGCAATTCTGCATTTGATAGCAATTACCACACTAATGATGGACACAGTTTGTTCCTTGATGCACAGCATCACTATGAAAACCTAAATGACAAATTCACAATAAAATACACTCTGTGCTACAAGCACAAACTTTCATAGTGTATTATGATCTCTACGATTCTCTAATTGGTAGGTTAGAGTTAGGTTCTTTCAAATAGTTGAATGGAGATTTTGACAACTTTAACATGAGTACAAGATATTGTCCGTGTTTTATCTCATCTAAAACTCAATATTTTATCTATAATTCCAGATGAGTAAGATTTTGATTAATAGTTAAGTACTGTAAATCCAAGAAGTGGAATAAAATGTTAACACACATATCCTATTAATGCTGGGGCACATATCCACTGAATATTGCATCAATCAAGCACATATTCTTCTAACATTTGTTGCTCTTAATTTATGAGTAAGATTTTCAGGTCATATTACCACCATTTAAGTGCTTCTTGGTCTTCCTGGTCAAGGGCCTGTCCCACTTCAACAACTCTGAATGAATCATTGTAGAATTATATGTAAAGAATCTTTAAACGTGTGGCAAATTATCAGTCCTATTACCATAACACAAATTATTTCCTGGAGGGTGTAAGTTACGTTAGAAAATTAATTGACTTTTTAAGTGTGTCAAAGAACCTAAGCTCGCATCCTATAATACAAACATGAATAAACACACACACACATTACAAATTGAATGTTTGTTCTTTATTTAGACTAATAGTAACAGAAGAACAATAGTTTGTGAATATAATATTATTTTAGATCCTAAAATAAGGATTTTGGCCTTTATAGCTTATTTTACACAGTTATTTGTTTATATTATGTTATACATTGTTAAAGAAATATACATCCAGTTGAAAAAATGATGATTCTTCTTGATTAAAATGGCACTGTTATTTACATGAAGCTTTAATAACTTTAAATGTATCAAAAATGTATTGCATATTCAGTGACTAAGGTTTTTTCTTCCATTTATAAAATAATGGCATATATGCAGGTATAGATTATAATTCATTCACTGTTAATTTCAGTCTTCTAATGGATACTCTTAAATTTCTTATCAGCAAAAACCTTCAAGTAACAAATTTTCAAATGAATTAAATTCAACAATATTAATAGAACACTTGCAGCTTGTTATCTATGGCAATAGGTAATTTCTCTCAAACATTAAATTTAATAAATAAAAATAAATCACTATTGCATTACTTAGAGTTTTGAAATAGAGAATCTTTCAATAAGCTATGAAATCTACATTGACTGATAAAACTAAATAAATGAGAATAGATATCCAGCTAAGGATTCTATTTAAAGTTATTAGGTAAAAACTAGGATATAGAAACATTAAACTCATGTAGAATGTGTAAAAATTGAAAATTGGATATTACTATGTTTGAATGTGTTTGTAAACTTTGCCATTGTGAAGACTGAAAGTAATTTGAACAGTATCAATTAAAATACTTTTTTTAAACATTTTTATTTTAAAGATTTTATTTATTTATTTTTAGAGAGAGGGGAAGGGAGGGAGACAGAGAGGGAGAGAAACAGCAATGTATGGTTGCCTCTCACATGGCCCTCAATGGGGACCCGGCCAGCAACCCAGGCATGTGCCCTGACTGGGAATCGAACTGGGACTCTCTGGTTCCCAGCCTGCGCTCAATCCACTGAGCTACACCAGTCAGGGCTAAAATACTTTTTATTACAAAAAAGATCAATCTCACACTTAATGAACAAGTAAGAGAACAGCATAAACCTTAGAATATTTTGATAATTAGGATTAGCTATACATTTTAAAAATATAATCTGGGCAATTTACAAAAAAATATATTTCTGAACACAATAATTATTTTAATTTATCCCAGGAACTATAAGAGATGGCCACTTCCTTTTTTTTAATTACTTAAATTTAAGTAATTTAAGGGTGACATTGGTTAATAAGATTACATAGATTTCAAGTGTACATCTCCATGATACATGATCTGCCGACTACATCAGTGCCCACACCCAAAGGGGGCCAACTATATGATGGTGGAAGATTATTTGACTTTGAGATAGACAGTTCTATCATTATTATTCAACATAGTTATGGTGGAAATATAAGATAAAGATATAACGAAATGAAAAAGTAAAATAAAATTTAAAAATTAAAAAAACTGATAAAAACATTGAAAATAATGCATAATACTATTTAGCATTTGTTGCTATGTGATTCCAGGATTATGATCTGTAGGTGAAGTGACATTTACAGATATTAGAGTATGGCAGCATTGTTAGTGTCCAGATAAATACATGAATATCAGTAGCTTGATTACTTTTACTTTAGGAGTAAGCAAAAAAACAAGGAAACTATTGCATTTGTAATATTGTAAACCTACATACAACAGTCTTGGAATTTTTTTAAAAACACAGAATGTAAAACCATATACTATTTGTAGAACACAAAGCAAGATTTCAATTTGAAAAGGACAAACAATAATTTTGTGGAAAATAATTCAAATAAAAATATAGCCACTCTCACAAAATTAATATATACATTTAATGCAAATCCAATTGTATTTCTAATAGAGTGTTTTGGCTTGTTTCTTTAGTATATGAAAATCAGACTGGTGCTAATATCTTAATAATGGCACTAATATACCAAATGTCATAATAACTTGTAATTAAATTAACATGGCTTGGGAATAAACATGTATATTAATGTTGACAGAAATAAACAAATAGATAAATAGAACTGAATTGGAAACCATGAAATAGTTCCCAGGGTATATTAATATTTAATGTCTTGTAAATATAATGATCCAATTGAAAATAAGTAATAGGGTAGTTAATAAATGATGTTGGTATAATTGTATCTTTATTTGGAAAATAATGTAAGGTAGATTTCTATATTACATACCAAATACTATAAAAATGCAAATGGTTTAGACTTAAGTGTTAAAGACAGGTTAATAATAAAAATATAGCAAGAATATCAAGGAGATTATATTTAAAATTTAGAGGCAATCTATAATTCAGATAAAGGTAAATGAACAATTTGTTATAAAAATTTTTTTAGGCCCAGCTGGTGTAGCTCAGTGGATTGAGCGCGGGCTGGGAACCAAAGGGTCCCGGTTCGATTCCCAGTCAGGGCACATGCCTGGGTTGCGGGCCAGGTCCCCGTGAGGGCCATGTGAGTGGCAACCATACATTGTTCTTTCTCCCTCCCTTCTCCTCTCTCTAAAAATAAATAAATAAAATCTTAAGAAAAAAGAAAAGTGACTTTTAAAAATTTTTTTTTTAAAAGACTATATTTCAGAAGGTATCTTAAACAAATTTTGCAAAATTTTGGAATTGGGAAAAAGATATTTACAGAAATATAACAAATTTCAATGTTTCTCAGAAATAACTGTAAAATAACATGTAACTTGGTGAAAAATAGACAAAGTGCTTAGGCTGCTTAAAAGAGAGAAATGCAATTTTCCAAACATTGCAAAAGAAGATACGTAAACTCAGTAGTCAATAAGCTAAAGTAACAAAGAGATAGAAATTTGTATATTTGGACTAGTGAAAATTAGTGTTATATCTATTTCTTGGGTTGTTGGAAAGAGGGTATGCTCAGTTCGTGTTGGAGGAAATGTGAATTATTTCAGCATTATGGAAAAATACAATAAAATCCAATATAATTTTAAATTTTATTTTTGACCTAGTAATTATGCTCCCCAAAATATTAGTCTATATTAATATAGTACTAATGCAAATTGAAATATGTATAAGAACATTAATAGCAGAATATTACTTATAAGTAAAAATATAAGCATATAAAAACAAAAACATTAAGTAAATACCTATCAATAAAGTATTGCACATTTACATCAAAGAAATATTGTAATCCTGCCAGTTAATTCACATTGATTTCCAGAAGATAATTTTAAGATGCAGAAATGTGTTTAACATGTGAGCCCACTGTTCTGCAAAGCAAAAAAAGCATGTGAATGTGCATGTTTGTGTGTGTGTTTTATAGGACCACTAGGACCATATCTTCATATTGGCATGAAAAGAAAAACACAGAAGGGGATGCCAACACTAACACAGACTACATTGGAAGCATGGAAAGAATGAGGAGAAGCAACCAAAAAATGAAAAGAAGAAAAAAAAAAAAAACTGTGCACAACCTAATCTGTGCACAAATGTTTATAGCAGCTTTATCCATAATCATCAAAACTTGCAAACAACTAAGATATCCTTCAGTAGGTTAAAGGATAAATAAACTGTGGTACATCCAGACCATGGGATATTATCCATCACTAAAAAGAAATAAACCATCAAGCCACGGAAAGATGTAGAGGAAACTTAACATATTAGTAGGTAAGCCAATCAGCAAAAATGCAGGGGTTGGGGGCCGGGGAGGTAACTGAGTGAGTGAAGTACGTCAGACTTTTAGGGCAGGAATGCTATTGTCTATGATACTGTAACGGTGAATATATGTCATTACATTTTCTTTCAAACCTGCCAAGAATGACCCCTAAGGTAAATTATGGTCTTTGGGTAATAATGATGTGTTAATGTAGGTTCATCAATTATAATAAATATAGTATTCTGCTGATGAATGTTGGTAATTGAGGAGGCTATGCACATGTGGGGCAAGGAGGCTCTGTACCTTCCTCTGAATTTACAGTAAATGTGAAACGCCTGTCAAAATAAAGTACCCTAAAAAATTGCTTGGCCAAAGATTTTTTTGTTCATGTTGTGTGTGAGTTTTTAATAACATCAACAAAAGTGGAAGTTTGGGAATAGGGTGAGTCATGGCTGTTGTAAACATTTCAGAGCTAGGAGAGAGTTTAGTTATACTTGATCAGCTTGTGCTTCTGTTTCTTATGGTTCTTACATCTATGATATCTTCTCATGAAAGAAAAATGGTAGTAGTAGTTCAAAACATCACATATGCACAAAATACCAAGGGAGCAGAGAAAGATTTTTTTGGTCTCCCAGATTTCTTAGAAAATAACTTTGTAATACAGTTGTATCATTTTACGACTTCTGAATCAATTATTGTTTCTAAATGAAGGGATGTAGGCCATGTGCTTACTTTTTGAATTTTGCTTTTCTTGGAACATGTGAATTTTCCAAAAGAAAAACAGTGAAGGTAGAAAGGAAAAAATAGATCATGGTAGAGCATAACAAGTCTCAAAAAGTCCTTCATCTTGGAAAACTACCGCCTTCATATGTATAACATAAACTGTGAAGAATGGCTATGCTTACATGTGTTGGGACCATTCAAAGCTGGACAGGTACATGGGATTTGGGCAGACAGAAGAATAGTCACAGAGCCGTTGGGATGTCTGACATGCCTTTATTCAAGGGTGGGTGATCCACACACACTATAAGCTGTGTGTCCCCCTGCATGTCCCTGCATGGCACCCAGCACAGCACCCAACATGGAGCTCCTACCCCCTTAAATACTAGACTATAGAAAAAGCCTGCAGGGAGTCGACAGAATTATGCAACAGAGCTTCATACTATGTATGTGGGCCCATTCAAGGCTATGGGAACAGTTTATCAGACCCAGTCTCAAGGCTATGTGAACACTAGTTACCAGGCCCATTCTCAAGGTTATGAGAAACTGCTTCCCTTGGTTGTCCAGACACCTGGGTGAGGAAGCCAGACTGCCTCCGTTTACCCTACAATACATGAAGAGCATTTATATCCTCTCCAAAGGAAGAAAAACCTTTGCAATCAGAATGCAGGTCTCCAAGCTGCGTTGGTTTAGTTCACTAGGATACTGTCCACTGTTGATTCTTTTCCACTAACACATTTGAGATGAACACTGAGAAGCGTCAATGGGTTATTCTGGTCTTCACGTCCTGAACCTTATGCATGGAGACCTAAAGCCCCTGAGAGCACCGAAGGACCAACAGCGATGTTTCTTTTGTTTTTGTCATTCTCTAGGAATATAACTACTAAAAACAGTGTTATTTAGATCTATGTTTTACCCAGCAATTTCATGGGCTGACTTCCAAAGCTGAAGTCTTTGTATACTTATGTTTGAGCCCAAGAAGGTATCTTGAAACATTACTTCAGTTCTTAACACTTTTCACTTTCATAACTCTCAGTTAACTCAGAATAATCCTTCATCTAAAAGCTGCTTGAGTCATTAACTTGGGATAGCAAGACACAATACTGTGCCTCTAATATACAAGTTACTATTCAAATTCACCTGCAAAATTACATGTAATTTTTATTTTCTGGATACATAAATTTAATAGCCAGCAGGTTGTGTTTTGTGTGTGTGTGAGAGAGAGAGAGGGAAAGAGAGAGAGATTGGGGGACATATTTCTGGCCTTAATATTGTTTTTCTCAGTTTAGCACTAACCTACCTTTCTAACATGTACTATATATTAACCCACCTAATTTGGCTCTTTAATCCTGGAAGACTGTGTCAACCAATTGTGTTGCAGTAACAGCTGAAAGGGCCTTAAAGTTCTCGGCCTTAAATGATCTTCCTTATAGTGGGCCGAATAAAATTCTCCTGCATCACATGAAAGAAAGTGAGTACGGTTGAGAAAAGAGGAATGCATATTGGAGAGTAAATCACAAATATTTACTACAAGAACTATTGTTTTCTGCATCAGCAAAAATAAGCTTAGATTGTGTTGTTTTAACAACAGCAACACAACCACAATTAACAACAAACATTTCACAACCTGTGTGGTTTTAAAACAGCAAAGGCTTTCCTTTCCTTCACTCTGCATTTCCATCAGACACGGCCATGCCTTCTTCACTGCCAGGCTTTAGCTGTCTGGAAAGCCGATACAAAATTTAAGTTGCCGTGATAGACACTAAGACCATCTGTGTATCTGTGTGAGAGGGTAGCATATCACGTCCACTCATAAGTCATGGGCCATGCAAGATTTCATGAGTTAGAATTAGTAAAGAGACAAAAAGATTTATCACCAAATACAGGGTGGGTAAAAAGTAGGCTTACAGTTGTGAGTACACAAAATGTAGGGTTTATTTTTGTGTTATTATTAATTAATTAATGTATTCCTTTCCATACAAACAGCCATAAACTGACTTTGCCCCAGTCTTGTACCGGGAACCTGTACAGCATTCCCTTCAATTACAAACGAATCATAGTGCTAGTTTATGTCAGTCATCATATTTCACTCCTATAATTTTGATCATGAGGACATTTTTAGTTTTAAATATTAATGAAATGAAACTCAGAAAGGCTAAATTATTTGTGAGAAATATAATGTAGTACACAGAGACGACATCAAAGCAAAACTAAACTTCAACCCAACTCCTCCGCTGGGTCACACTATCACCAGTTTACGGTCCGACTTCAAGTTATATTGAGAAAAGAAATTGGCTAAAGCAATATGAAAATTAAGGTCTCCTAAAATGTGCTTTACTACATTTTAAGTTAAAATTTAATAGGGACCACAATTTGGTGTACGTAAGTACAAAGTTTTTCAAAATTTTCTTTATGCGTGAGACTAGTTTATTCTGCTTATCCTCTTAACTAAATAAGTTTAAGAAAACCTTTCACATCAAATGATATGAATTTAATAAACATTCTAAAACCCCACTAATGATAAATTATGGTTGACATAAATTTTAAGCGACTCATTTATCATTTTGAACCTTAGATTTATTACTACAAAATGAGGATTTCAAATAAATTAATTTATAGATTCCATAAATGGTTTCAGTAATAATTTTATCAATTAAGTCAAAGTTTTGGAAATGTAGTTCGAGTTTATAGATTCAGCTTGGTCTCATTAAAATGAGGAATTTCACATCAAAAACTTACTAGAGACAAGTTTATCCATCCTCCTTGCTCTCAGAGATTTTGAGTATTATCTTTGCCTAACTATTATAGACGACCAAGAAACTTCATGAAGAGACAAAGTTGCGGAGAAAGAAGGCATCCAATTGATTCATGAGTAAGATAGATTCCCCCAAAACTGAGGGAAGTCATGTGATTTCATGGAAAGTCATGATCTCTGGATTCTGATTTATCAAGATTTGGCTCTACCCCTTACTTCAAACTTTGAAAATTTGCTCCCTGTCTCCAGGCCTCTATTTTTTTATTTCTGGAGTGGATGTAATAAATGATTAACTGCTTTGCTGTGAAGATTACAAGCAAATTCATGGACCCAGTTTAATGATGTATATCTTATGCTTGATTAAATATTATTTATACTATGTAATCTTTATTAATATTTTAAAGAAACAAACTATAAGAGATAAGTGAATAAGAAACCAAAATGTGGAAGACTGGGCAAAAACTGAAATGACTGAAGGAGGCTTATCAAGACAAATTTAGAAGTCTGGATTGATGGAGTTCTTAACTAGAGGAAAAGACAGATTCTCTAGCAAGACTGTCAAAATAGGAGTTCCGACAGTGCACCTCTAAGGGCACTTGGTAATAACATACAGGCATTGAGAAAGCATTCCAGATAGAAAAATAAAATCTTTCATGTGAAACTTTTCTTCCCATAGCAGTTGTTTGTTCTATTTTTTATATACTTCTAGTATAAGTGCAAATTTTAAAATATTTGAAAGCTTTTTATACCTGATACATTGAGTTCATTCCAAATATAGTCAAACATGAATTTCTGTTACATTTCCTCTGAATGATTCTCTTTACTGACAAGCTTACTCTAAGTGAAAAACATTTAGACACATTAAACAGATGTTTCAGACATGTGTTTAGTAAAGAGTGTATCCTTGACAATATAAACAAATTTGTGACATCTTTCTAAAGAATATTTTTCCATGCTCTACAGGATAAAAAAACATGAATGTTACTATTATTTAATTCACACTAACTTTAAAACAAGAATTTATTCAATATTTAATAACAAATCCAAAGAGAAACAATTTGTTTAGATACAATCATGATATTTAGGCATATGTTTCCATATAGACTTCTATATTACCATTATAATATTGATTGACTAGTGTAGGAATAACTTTTTTAAAAACTCAACACCAAAAAAAAAAAAAACACACACACACACACACAAACAACCCAATTTAAAAATGGGCAAAGTACCTGAATAGACACTTCTCCAAAGAGGACCCACAGATGGTCAATAGACATATGAAAAGATGCTGAACATCATTAATCATCAGAGAAATACAAATTAAAACTACCATGAGATACCATCTTATACCTATCAGAATGACTATCATCAATAAATCAAAAAACAAGTGCTGGTGAGGATGTGGAGAAAGGGGAACTATTTTGCATTATTGGTGGAAATGCAGATTGGTGCAGCCACTGTGGAAAGCAGTACATAGCAGTATACCTCAAAAAATTAAAAATTGATCTGCTTTTTGACTCAGTTATCCCACTTCTGGGAATGTATCCACAGGAACCAAAAACATTAATTTGAAAGATTTTATTTATTTATTTTTAGAGAGAGGAGAAAGGGGGGAGAAAGAGAGGGAAACATCCATGTGAGAGAGGAATATTGATTGGTTGCCCCTTGCAGGCCCCAACCAGAGACCCGGCCTGTAACCCAGGCACGTGCCCCGACCAGAAATCTAACTGGTGACCCTTCTGTCTGTATAACAATGCCCAACCCTCTGAGCCACAGACATTGGAGCTGAGCAAGTTTGCATTGCCAAGTGACAATAGTGTGCACTTGTACCAAATCTTAGTTAGTCAATTCCATGATTAAAATTTCAATCTTTTTTTATAACTTACAGAAAATTCAATAACACGGTGTTGCTCCTGGAAGAAAACTTTACGAAATACCCTTACTGCAAACTCAGCTACCTTGAGCTAGGCCAACCAAAGAGACACTAATATATTGAGAAAATAAAAGCAGCACTTTGGCCAAATTCAGTAATTACACTCAAATAATTGGGATCCTTTTGCTAGTAATAAGGTAATATTCCTGCAGAATATGCACCTGGTGTATGTTCCCAGGTGTAGCACTGGGTTAGGCTGATTCACTCTCGTACTTGTGAATACAAAAGTGGCTGACATATTAACGAAACTGGCCCAGGTTAATGATGTGCTCTCTAGTCATTGCACAGAATTATTTTTCCATTAAATAATACTAAACAAAAATAAATAAATAAATAAGTAATAATAAACAATTTGCTCATTTATAGACCAAACTATATTCATACTAATAGTATCTGTTCAAACCCCCTGAGCAGACCGATCTTGCTATCCTGCACTACTCTGTAAGGGGAAAAGCAGATTACTAGAAATTGAGACTGACTTTTATTCTAAGCAATAAAAAAGGCAAAGACATTATTTAAAAATATATGCTAGAATTATCAAGATTATCACCTGCATTAATTTTAATTTTGTAGATCACATTATTTGATTGTTAATAATAAATAAAATGTTAATTAAAATTGATCTCATTGTATATTGTCTAACAACATATAATGTGTCTTTATTAGTTTATTATTATTAGCTTATCCTCATTTTATTAAGTTAAATATATATGTAACACTTTAATTTTCTACCTGGTTATGAGGGGGTGTCCATACTACTTCCATTAACAGAACTCTTTGAAGCTAAATTTTTTCAGGAATGGAGTTCTCCATCACAGTAACAAGATAAATTAGGTCAAGCCTGCATGGGGTCAAACTAAAAGAAACCAATTTTCTAAATAGTTTCCCTAGCTGGAGGACAAACTAAAAAAAAAAAAATCTTGCCTTTCTGGAAAGTTGCAATAGGCTGTAATAGAGTAAGGGAAAAAGAAATGGAAAAGCTTTGCTTAGAAAATGGGAAGGTATCTTTCTGTAGGAGTAAGAATATATTCTTTATCATCATTTTCTTTCCATATTTAAGCAGAGAATGTTTCTGTCATGTTATTCCAGGCATTATATAGAGTAGATATGAATTAAATAAGTAAACTAAGTGAAGGGCACATATTAGGTTACTTTCAATCTATAGATGAACATAAACATTTACTTTTAAGCAAATATTTAAGTAATAAGTTAGAATAAAATAGCACAGTAAGTTGATGGTGCCAGAAGCATTTCACAATGTCTCTAGTGCTTCTCGCACTTCTATTTAAAAGCCAATTGAAAAATAAATCCATTTGCAAAAACTATGACCATAGTTTTTTTTCTCTAAGTTTAAGTTATTAGCATTGTAGACAGGTTAATTTGATTTTGGAATATCCTTCCATTTCTAAGTTTGAATCACCTATTTGGAAAATTATATTATACCTCTTGGGATAATTAAAGCTACCCTGAGTATCTCAAAACCAGAATTAGAAATCACTGGTTTATGTAATTGGCAATGGGATGTCTATGGCCAATGATTTTAGTTGAACAATCAGCACAATTTAGCTCTTCTTTGGAGTGACCTCTGAATTATATCAGTCATTTATTTATGTTGCTTTCCTTATTCAAGTTGACATGAGCCTCATTATTCCATATTACTTACTTCATTTGCACAATAAACATTTATTACCTTACCAAGTCGTATTTGTCCCCATAACTCTCTCTCCTCACTCATTCAGTCATTCTATTGCTCTTTCCATTCCCCGCCTTCTATACACCAAGGCTTTCTCATCTGCTATTTCATTTATCTGAAGCCTCTTCTACAAGTACTTCCTATGGCTTAGTTGCTCATTTCACTCAGGTGCCTTTTCAAATGCCACCTTCCCAGTGACAAACCCTTTCTTGATTATTCTGTACAATTATACGTCTCCATAAAACCACATTTTTGTGTTTTTTTTCCTTTTTAAATAGCCTCCTTTACCATTGGAAATTATGCTATACACAGTAAATTTTTTTTTGTTGTTACCTCTCACACTACACGGTAAATTTCATGAAGACCCAATTTGTTATACCAAAATCACATTTTCATCATATGCAGCAGTGCCTTCAGCATAATTGGTATTGCTTAGTCAGTTCAAGCTGCTGTAAAAAGATAATGCAGACTGAGTGGCTTAAAAACTATTTTTCATAATCCTGGAGTCTGTGAAATCCCACATCATAGTGCCAGCATGGTCAAGTTTGGTGAGAGCACCTTTTCCTGGTCTTCTCATGTATGGGCTTTGGGAGAGGATACAATTTTTCTTGTGTCTCTTCTCAAAAAAGCATCAATTCCATTGTGAGGACTCTATGCCCTGACCCAATTACCTTTCAAAATCCCCATCTCCAGATACATCACTTATGTATTTGGCTTTCTCTAAGTATTTGAAAAACATAAATATGCAATCCATAAGAAAGTTGCAGTGAAAAATTTTTGAATAAAGAAATTTTAATTTTTAATAAGAAAACATTCATATTTAATTATTCTTTAAGATGTGGGATTTAAAATTATTTTTATAATGCCTAACTTTTATGTAAAATCTGAGACTTTTAGGAAAGTGTTGTTAAAAACCTGTTCTTAGATATTATTTCTTAATTGAATATAAAACTACTATGTATGTAAACATTAAATTTTGGTGGTCTAATATGGATTATACAAGGTAGTTACCTTATATAATTCAAATGACAAGACAAAAAGCACTAATGAAACATCAAGCCTAGAAAACCATTGCAAAGCAAGTCCAAGAGGAAAACTTGCCATTTTGTGAAAGTGAGAAACGGAGTTAGTTAATCTCTAGTGTAATGTGATTGGGGGCACTGAGGTCATCCCTAAGGCACCGAGTAATTACAAAACAATCAGAAGTTGCCTCCTTCAGAAAAATAGAAACAATTGTTAGCATGTTCAGTGTATGTAAGTTAGTAGGGTAATTCTTCCTTAAATTTCTAGGATAATTATTAATTTATCTCTCCTTCCAGAATATAAACTGAAAATTACAATTTTAGTACTATTCCAAGCAAGGAAAGAACATATTCCAACCACCAGTATTTACGTATTGGCTTTCCTAAGAGTACTTATATATTGTGGCCTTTAGATCTTAAAACATGATACTATAAAGTGAAGTGTGAACTTATTTTGCTCTCCACTTGCTCTTGAATAAGTCATTTAAATTATTAAACAGAATGTGTAAACAGATGGGCAATAAATCTTCCAATGAACATTCAGAAGTTTGAGGTAATTATAACTTGATAAGCAGACTTTCAAAACATAGAATTCCATCCCCCAGGTATATCTACATTTTTACTATTTCACCTTTAAAATATTGTTGCTTTGCCTGATTTGATGAAACAGACCTATCTTAAAAATATGAGATAATAAATCCTCTTCTTAGGCATCTCTGGGCTTTTTTTATCTTTAAAGCTGTTACACAATTTAATTTGTGTTTGTTTTCCAATTAATTTTTGTGGTAATTATACTCATTTTTTTCTTCACTTATAAGTCTTTTAAAGGCAGAGGTTAACCCTACATTTCTTCTGTATTCTTTAAGTATCAGTCAAGAGATATATTTCTAAATTGGTATATTAGATCTGCCTGGAAAAAAGTCCACCCATTGTTAATATAACGAGAAGGGTTTGTGTGACATTGATGCAATCTGGCAACCAAGGAGAGTGGAGTGTAATGTGAATTCATGAACTACAACAACTTCACCATACTAGTCAGTGGGGGCGGTAGACACCATTGAGTAAGCACATATATACTCTGTGGCTATCACGTTCAAAATGACTGTACCCGTAGAGCAACAAATCTGCATCAAATTTTGTGTTAAGCTTGAACGTTCCTCCACAGAAACTGTTGGGATGACTCAGAAGGCCACAGCTGTGGGCAACTGGTGACTGGCAGCTTCATCACAGCAATACACCTGGTCAAGCACCATGTCTTGTGCAAAATTGTTTGGTGAAACATTAAATTACCCAGGTGACTCAGCCTCCCAACAGCCCAGATTTGGTGACCTGAAACTTCTGGCTTTTCCCAAAACCAAAATTACCTTTGAAAAGGAAGAGATGTACACATAGAAATACATACATCAGGAAGAGATGGTTTCAGACCATCAATGAGATTCAGAAAAATACAATGAGGCAGCTGATGATGATTAGGAGAACTATGTGAGGTCCCAAGGTGTCTACTTTGAAGGAGATTGAGGCATCATTGTCCTGTGTACAATGTTTCTAGTATCTTGTATCTTCTTCCTTAAATGTCTCTATTTTTTGTGTTATATGGCTGGATATCTTCTGGACAGACCTTGTATGTTTTGATTGTTACTTGAAGTATTTCCTTTTTTTTTTTATTTTATTTTTTTAATTTCTATGTTTTTAAAGTAATTACTTATTCTTAGATACAGGGGAAGGGAGGGAGAAAGAAAAGTAGAGAAACATCAATGTGTGGTTGACTCTCACATGCTTCCTACTAAGTATCCAGTCGCAACCCAGGCATGTGCCCTGAGTGGGAATCAAACCAGCTTTGCAGTCCATCATTCAAACCACTGAGCCGCACCAGCCAGGGCTTACTTCTTCTTCTTCTTTTTTTTTAATTGAGAGGGGAAGGGAGAGAGAAAGAGAGGGAGAGAAACATCCATCATTTGCCTCACACACACCCAGAGCAGGGACCAAACCTGAAACTCATGCATGTGCCCTAACCAGGAATCAAACTGAAGACCCTTCACTTTGTGGTATTATGTTCAACCAATTGATCCACTTCGGTCAGGGCTTAAAGTATTTCTTAAAATATATGATTTCCTCTAGAAGTTTAGATATGCTGATATTCAATGTGTTAGATACTGAACTCATATAACATCCCCAAATCATATTTCCATATAAATTTTATTCTACATTTGTATATCTGTTACTAGTGAAACAATTTGCATATTTGTTCAAGCTAAATACCTCAGATATATCTTTTTTTTCCTTCTCTCTTTCCTAGCCCTCAAAATCAAATTGCAGCCATATGTTTTTTTATTATACCTCCTTAATTTATATCATAATTGCCTATTGTCTTAATGCCAATTTCTTGGTTAAGATTTTTATGATGTTTCTTACTGGTTTCCCAGATTATATTCTCTATACTGTCTATTATATCATTCCTTATTTTTTAAATTTATTTTAATCAACCACAGAATTGACAAAAAAATACTAGATTTCACTGTAAATGAATTACTGTTTAAATTGCACATTGTGTATTTGAACTTGACCTACATTTCAGACCTTATCTACAACTATTACTCTTTATTATGTCCTCTTTAAATAAGAATATATATCATTCCCTAATAAATAATTTATTTTCTTGCTTTTATGCACTAATTGTGCCAATCCTTCTAGGTGAAATGAATAATTTTTTACACTTAGTGTCACTTTTTAAAAATGTACTTTATTGATTTTGCTATTACAGTTGTCCCATTTTTTTTCTCCCTTTTATTCCCCTCTGCCCAGCACACCCTCTCCCACCATCATTCCCCACCTTAGTTCATGTCCATGGGTCATACATATAAGTTCTTTGGCTTCTTCTTTTTCCATACAATTTCTTACCTCCCCCTGTCTATTTTGTACCTATCATTTATGCTTCTTATTCCCTGTACCTTTTCCCTCATTTCCCCCCTCCCCCTCACTGCTGATAACCTTCCATGTGATCTCTATTTCTGTGAATCTGTTCCTGTTATATAGTTGTTTGCTTAGTTTATTCTTTTTTTTTTTAGAATCAGTTGTTGATAGTTGTGAGTTTGTTGTCATTTTACTGTTCATATCCTTGATTTTCTTCCTTTTCTTAGATAAGCTCCTTTAACATTTCATATAATAAGGG
This sequence comes from Micronycteris hirsuta, assembly GCA_004026765.1. Classification (NCBI taxonomy): domain Eukaryota; kingdom Metazoa; phylum Chordata; class Mammalia; order Chiroptera; family Phyllostomidae; genus Micronycteris; species Micronycteris hirsuta. The sequence goes on from PVJI01001734.1 coordinate 152,461, forward strand.
CTTGGTGATGATGAACTCCTTTAACTTAACCTTATCTGGGGAGAACTTTATTTGCCTTTACATTCTAAATGATAGCTTTGCTTGATAGAATAATCTTGGATGTAGGTCCTTGCCTTCCATGACTTTGAATACTTCTTTCCAGTCCCTTCTTGTCTGCAAGGTTTCTTTTGAGAAATCAGCTGATAGTTTTATGGGAACTCTTTTGAAGGTAACTGTCTTCTTTTCTCTTGCTGCTTTTAAGATTCTCTCCTTATCTTCATCTTGGGTAATGAAATTATGATGTGCCTTGGTGTGTTCCTCCTTGGGGCCAAATTCTTTGTGACTCTCTGAGATCCTTAAACTTCCCAGAAATCTATTTCCTTTGCCAGATTAAGGAAGTTCTCCTTCATTGTATTTTTGAGTAAGTTTTCAATTTCTTGCTCTTCCTCTTCTCCTTCTGGCACCTCTGTAATTTGGATGTTGGAATGTTTAAAGATGTCCTAGAGGTTCCTAAGCCTCTCCTCATTTTTTTTTAATTCTTGTTTCTTCGTTTTTTTCTTATTGAATATTTATTTCTTCCTTTTGCTCCACACCATTGATTTGAGTCCTGGTTTTCTTCCCTGTTGGTTCCCTGTATATTTTCCTTTATTTCACTTTTCATAGTCTTCACTTTTCCCTCTAGTTTGCAACCATACTCAACCATTTCTGTGAGCATTCTGATTACCAGTGTTTTGAAGTCTGCATCTGATAGGTTGACTATCTCTCCATTGCTTAGTTGTATATTTTCTGGAGCTTTGATCTGTTTTTTGGGCCATATTTCTTTGTCTCTGTGTGCCTGTTATATAGTAAGGGGTGGAGCCTTAGTTATTTGACATGGCAGAATAACCCACATTGCTACATTGTGGCATTGTATGTGGGGAAAGGGTCTAAGAGGAAACTATGCCACCTGCACAGCTCTCTGCCTACTTTCAGTCACTTCTTCTGCTACCCACAAGCAATTGAGCCCTTCAGGTGCTGATTCCTGGGTAGGTGATTTTGTGTACATTCTAGGACCCTGCTGTTCTCCCCAACAAACTCTCCTGTGAGGCTGGGAGTTTCTCTCACTACCGCAGCCCCTACAGGTTTTTCAGTCAGAGGTTTTGAGGCTATATTTTCCCACACTTGAACACTGGGTTGCATGATCTGTCTTACTCCCCATTTGTTTCTCCTGATTTACCTGCATACAGATGTGGGGCCACCTGCTCCACCAGCCACTGCCTTTCAGTGAGTCCTCTCTGAACTGGCTGCCCATCTCCATCCCTCCTGTCAGTCTCAATGAATCTTTCTTCTTTAACTCCTTGGTTTTTGGACTTCCATTCAGTTCAATTTTCTGACATTTCTAGTTATTTTTTGTTTTTAAATTTGTTGCTACCCTTCTTTTGGTGGTGGGAGGAAGCAAAGTATATCTACCTGTGCCTCCATCTTGGCTGCAATTTTCTTTTTCAGTAAAATGAAATGCTATTTATACTTCTTTTGTTAATGTTTATTTTCTAACATACATTATGGATTATGCTATTATAGTTGTCACACTTTTTTTCTCCCCTTTATTCCCCTCTGCCCTGCATTGCCCTCCCACCAGCATTCCCCCACCTTAGTTCATGTCCATGGGTTGCACATCCAAGTGTCACTTCCTGATTTCTTTCTTTACCCTGCGAAGCATCTATTTAATATAAAAGCCTACCTTGGAGATATTGTCTGTTTGGTTCCTGACCACAGTATCAAAGTGAGTCATAATGGTTTTTGCTGGTGGAGGGCCTTGCCTTATATTTGTAAAAACAAATAAATAAATAAATAAAGTAACATTTGTGTAACATTTACACACTACTTTGACTTAAAGGCTTCATTTTCTTTCAACACTTATCACATTCTGTTTTATCTTACCCGAAGTCCTCAATTTCTATATAAACCAGTTGTATGTTTTATTCACTTTTTTATTTCCAGAGATAAAGTAGATAATGTCTTACATGTGGAGAAAATTGAATAAAAAGAAGTTAGCTAAATTAGTCAATAAATGGCAAAATGGATGAAGGGAGGAATGATGGGTTCAACTGCATGCCCACATTAGGAAGGCATAAATGGTGGAGAAGTAGCCAAACATTCTAAGATTACACTATGGCAGTGGTGTGATAAAACCAATGAATGAAATGAGACCTCACATGGAACTGGCCTTTTTTCTGCCCTTATTCAAGCCTAGCTTAACTCAGCTTTTCTGCACTGTTGTGAGACCATCTTCATCCTTAAATATTTCTCTTTAAAGTTAGATTGTTCAAAACACATGCTGTGTCTTATCCCTAAATAAACAATCATTAATTAGGATCATAAAAGTTCTCATACTACTTATCTTTTTATGTATACCTATTTTTTTCTTGATTACACCTTCTGTATCTTTAACTTCCTTATTTTTCACTCACATACAAGTATTGATACTTTACACTTAATAAGGAAGTGGAAGAAATTGACTGTTTAATTGGCTTCACAGTCAACTACAGGTCACCTAAGCTAGTAAAATACCCATGTGATGTATGTATTTCTATGTGTTCACTTATGTCTGCTGTGGGCAGGATGGAAATTCTTTCCAAAGTCTATGCTAGGAAACTGTAATTACCCTATCTCTTCTCCTAACAAACATATGATAACAATGTATTCGATATCTTGAAACTGGTGACTAAGAGGTAAAGTGACTTGATCAGAGTCATACAGTTAGCAAGTGACAGGGCTTTTGTAGTTTTGAAAACTTTATTCAAAGTTATAATCCAAGGTCTTTCTTGCTACAGCAAATCAGCTTCTCATTAAAGATGGGGTATCAGCTATCCAGTTACATCCCATTAGCTATCAAACGCACTTCAGTTTGTTCATTTCTGCTCAACAGTCTGCTTTAATTTCAAACCGAAAAATCAAAAAGAAAAATAATGAAATAATATATTTTTATAATTTCCCAATACTTTGAACCAATGGTTCTCTCCTGAAACCACAGGTGTCTTCATAGTATATAATCTGTTGCAGTAAACTGGACTTAAATTGATCCATGATTTAATCCATGTTGTGGTGCTGGCAGGGAGACCTGTGGTACTGATAAAAAATTTGAGATTGGCATGGCCAGGTGGGTCAGTTAGTTGGAGCTTTGCCCCATACACTGAAAGGCTGTAGGTTTGATCCCTGGTCAGGGTGCACACCTACATTGCAGGTTTAATCCCTGGCTGGGGCATATACGGGAGGCAATTGATTTAATCTCTCTCTCTCCCTCTCTCTCTCAAACCAGTAAGCATATCCTCATGCAGGATAGTTTAGGACATGGTCCCTGCACATCCTCAAAGAACAGATGGCTGCCTGGCCAGCAGCAATAAAGAATGAGGAAAGCAGTCTATACATGGATGTCCCAGCCCTCTCAAGCCCCTTGTGTCTCAAGGCTCCTGTGTTTATCACAAAAGTGTAGAATTTGCACATGCAACTGCTGCTGCCTCCACTGTCGCTACTCCCTACCCCCGCAACCCTATAAGCAGTGCCAAGTGACCAGCCGCCATCAGGCACTCCCCTGTTCCCTGCAAGTAATAAATGGCATGTCCATTTCTGCTGGTTCTCTGGATGGTGATTTTGGAATATCATGAGCACAACTGCAGCTCCCCAGCTTGGAGCTCCTATGTTACACCTCAGGCAAAGGTTTAAAATATAAATAAATAAAAATAAAAGAATATGAGGTATATAAAATGCCTTTGTAATTTGCACTACTCACTGCATACTTAAACTGGAAATAGTAGGAATAAAAATATATAAAGTGTATTTTGACAATATTTTGAAGTTTTAAAATTAAAATAGAACTTGACTATGATCAAATAAGTGTAAGTACCACTGCACTCAGACCTGCTAAGACAAAATAAGTAAATGGGACTACATAAAAAAAAAAAAAGTTTTTGCACAACAAAGGAAACAATCAACAAAATGAAAAGACAGCTCATGGAATGGGAGAATATATTAGCTGGTACATCTGATAAGGGGTTAATATCAAAAATTTATAAAGAACTTAGAAAACTCAAGACCAAAATATCAATTCAATTAAAAAATGGGCCAAGGACACTTCTCCAAAAGGACATACAGATGGCCAATAGACATATGAAAAGATGCTTAATGTCACTAATTATTAGAGAAATGCAAACTAAGACCACAATGAAATATCATCTCAGACTTATCATAATTTCTATCATTAATAAATCAACAAACAAGAAGAGCTGGTGAAGATGTAGAGAAAGGGGAATACTTTTATGCTGTTGGTAAGAATGCAGACTGGTGCAGCCACTGTGGAAGGCAGTATAGAGATACCTGAAAAAATTGAAAATGGATCTCCCTTTTGACCCAGTGGTTCCACTTCTGGAAATATATATATGAAGAAACCCAAAACACTGATTTGAAAGAACATAAGCACCCCTATATGCACTGCAGTGTTATTGACATTTGCCAAGATATGGAAGCAGTGCAAGTGTCCATCAGTAGATGAGTGGAAAAAACAACTATGGTGGATTTACATGATAGAATATTACTCGGCCATAAATTAAGAAAATTTTACCCTTTGTGACAGAGCATGGATGGATCTAGAGAACATTATGCTAAGTAATAAGCTAGGCAGAGAAAGACAAATACCATTTGATTTCACTCATATGCAGTCTCTAATGAACAAACTGAATTAACAAGAAAAACAGAGAGAAATTCATAGAGAGCAGGATGACAGCTAAGGTGGGAGGAGGTAGGGGTGGAGGGATTGAGCGATAAGGAGAAAGGACTCATGGACACAGACAACAGGGTGGTGATGGTAGTGGGGAGGGGAGTATGAGGGGGATAAATGGTAGTGGAAAAGTACAATAAAATAAAAAATATACAAAAATAAAACCTGAATAGAAGCAAATGTAGGCAAGCAAGACATAAAATAAATATATTAAGTCATATGCTGCCAAAATACAATTTTTATTCTGTAATCTTATAACAATGAAAACACATTTCCCTGACCAGAATTATCCTACCCATCTGTGCATTAGTTGATGATATAAAAAACCTTACAAAATACAAGTGTGTGCCCTCAGGATTTCCTCCTCAATACATCATTTGGTTTGCATAACTACTCCCTCTCTCATTGAGCAAATGAGCCAGTAAGGTGAGTTAAGAGTGGAGATGGAAAAGGAAAGAAATAAGGAAGAAAGTCGCTTTTGCCAGCTGTGTAGAACATGTGAAAACTGTGTTATCTCACTTAGCACAAAGATCCCTGGATTTCTTTTCCAACACAGAACAGCAGGGTTTTCCTCCTCCCTAGCCATCGGACTGAACAATACTTCACAGACAGCTTGGTTCTTCACTTTTAGTTTCTGTTAAAATGTAGAATTGAAAGCACACTATAGACGTTTGATTTAGTATTTTTTTCCTCCCCACAGAAACAAAATCCTACAGGAAGTTCAGGCTTTACTAAAGGGATCCTGAAACCACAAGTGAAAGTCAGAATTCAAAGGGCAAACCATTGTCTAGGCATCCTGTAATCCCAGGCAATGCTATGTTCACTAAGAACTTCAGAGAACCCTGAGGATGCTTATGTAAATCACCTCACAGTGTGGGAGAAATCTAGTGTTATTCACACCATTTAAATATGTACCTGAGGAACTCAAAGGGAAAAATGGTGTAAGCAAATGCTACACTGTGTAAAGAGATCCAGAGAATATTAAAGCATACATAAAAATACCTCCCCCCAGATTAATGACTGGGTAGAAGTTAAAGCTATGTGAGAAATAATATAATATGTAAATGTGACAGAATGTATATTAATAGCCCTTTTAGCATTCCTAAGACATGGATTCAGCAAAGGCATTTATTCATAAATACTGTAATGTTTTGAATTTTACTTAAAAAGACTATTGTTTTATCAAAGAACATATCGTGAAAGAAAAAGACTTTGTAAACAGAGAGCAGAAAAAAAAATCACAATCATGACAATTCTAGGAAGTGTTCTGTATGTATGTTTTTTCTCCTTTGACTTTAATTAATCTCTCTGTCTGGATTTCTGCAAGGTGGAAAAAGGCTTTAGTTTTGATTTTGGAGCTTGCTTGCCAGACGGACTCTTTGAATTGTCACTGCTCTAACTCTGCCAACCACAGCATTCATAACTAAAGATTTTAATTTGTTTTACAAGTAGACACTAGTAGAGCAAGGACCTGTGTGGGCAGTGGGGTGGAGAGGTGAGCGTCCATCCTGAGGACACACATGGCTGATAGTAAGGTAGGCATACATGCCATGTCTTCCTATTCCCTCCTTCTAATTGTTATAAAAGATCCCTGGTGAATGAGGCTGGGTTATTTTTTTTTTAATAATTACTTTATTGTTGTTCAATTACAGTCATCTTCATCCTCTCCCCTCCCCTCCCCCTCCCCCTCCAACCCTACCTCCCTCTTCCCCCTTGGCTCTGTCCATGTGTCCTCCATAGTGGTTCCTGTAAACCCTTCTCCCCATTGTCCCCTCCGCCCTCCCCCCGGCCACTGTCAGGCTATTCTTAATTTCAATTTTTTATTCTTTAAAAATCATTTGGTATATCTCTAAACAACAACAATCTAATCAGAAACTTAATTTTTCCCCATCACACTTTTTTACAACATACAGGGCTATCTGGTTTAAGAAACAGCTATTAAGCCCTAGCTGGTGTAGCTCAGTGGATTGAGCACAGGCTGGGAACCAGACGGTCCCAGTTCGATTCCCAGTCAGGGCACATGCCTGGGTTGCGGGCCAGGTCCCCTGTGGGGGCCATGTGAGAGGCAACCACACATTGCTGTTTCTCTCCCTCTCTGTCTCCCTCCCTTCTCCTGTCTCTAAAAATAAATAGATAAAACCTTAAAAAAAAAAAGAAACAGCATATTAGGGAAGTCAGGCACAGGCCTTTTGTAAACATTTTTAAACAGCACAAAGAGTATTTAGTGGATTGGATACTGAAATAATTTACTTCTAATTTAATTGTATTAAATGACTTATTGTTTGCATACCAAAGATTCAATTCCTACCACAAGGAACTATGGATTCCTACTCATACTTTCTCCCCCTACCCCAACCCCATTTTGCAAAGATATTAACTTACTAGTGTGACTTCATAGTTTCTCTCTCTGGTTTATGACATTATGTGATAAAAGCATAAGGAGAGGCAAGACAGCTGAATAGAATTCAGATATTTTAAAAACTCTTCTTTAAATTTGATTTTTAATGGTAGCTTATGTTTAGAAGGCATAGACAAAGGGAAATTTACTAGTTTCACAGCTGGACCCTGGCTGAATCAAAGCAAAGTAATTACTTTTTCCCTTTTCTTCCTTTTTTCCCATTTTCTTTCCTTTTCCTTTCTTTTCTTCCCATTTCCTTTCTTCCTTCCTTTAAATTTTTTTTTTTTTTGCTTTCTTTTTCTTGATTTTTTCCCCTTTAGCTAGCATTTTACTGGTGAACCTACTATGAAATCTGTAGTATAACAGGCATTAATCATTCTGATATATAGTAAATATAAATCCAAAGTCAGCAAACACTGCATAGGAACCTGCCATATTGGGTCCCTGTTAGAATGGAAGATGGATGCTGAGCAGTGGAGACACGATGTCTGTCTGCACGTAATTTGATATGCAAACCTAAACAGTAAGATCTTCAATTTCTTCAAATAAATTTATTTGAAAGAGTTAGTGACAAAGACTAAAATAGTGATAAATCTAAATCTGCTATATGCATTATTTGCTATACTCTGAACTAAGTGCTACTTAGCATTGTTTCATTAAAAAAAAAATCTTACTCCTTGATCAATGATTCTAATGCTATTCCTAATTTTTTAAGAGGTGAAAATATAACAGTTAAAAGCATCCCTGCAGCCAATGAACATCAATCTGTGTACTGCTATTCTAGAGTATGCTATTATTTGCTAATTATGTCTATATCAGATGTTACCTTCTAACATTTTCTTATAAAAATTTTAAACATACACCAAAATTGAAAAAAATGTACACTGAATAATCACCATCACCTAGATACTAAAATTGAAGATATGTTGATACATTTGCTTTAGGCACTCTTTTGAAGTATGACTTTTGGATTAAAGTAATCAGATTCAAACACAGACGACTATTCACATTAAGAGCAATTCTATAGCCATATTATATCAACATTCTTTTATAGAGAATCTAATGCAATTAATGACATGTGTGTTCAGAATCACATGATGATGACTTCACACCACAGATAACATTCAAAATTTTCATGTCCTTTGGAATAAAATCATTATAGAAAAATATCCCATGCTAAGGGGACAAAAAGATTTTAAACTCTCTTGGCATATAAATGCACAAAATTAATACTGTTTATTCCCATTGTGATTAAGATTTCATTACATGCTGTGGGGGGAAATGTTGCAAAATCAAATGAAAGTAAATTAAAATAAATAGTTCAGTGCAATTAAGTGAGATTTTTAAAATAGACACACTATGATTTCCACCCTAAACTATTACCCTCATCAACAGACCAATTATATTTAACATTATTTAATTCTTTGCAAATGGCATTTACACTTACTATTATTACACTTTGCAAATATTGGCTTAATGTTACACAAAAGAGTTGTTAAAAATTATACAGTTTTGTGTATTAAGAGGAACAGATGGCTGGGATTTTGCAGAGTTGTATTCTGGACAATGATGTTGAGATAGTTTCTTTTCTACCTTCAAAAGGGAGAGAGTGATTTTGTGATTGTGTGTGTGCATTAAAGAGAGAGAGAGAGAGAGAGAGAGAGAGAGAGAGAGAAGGAGAATGTAATTCTAATTTTCCTTTAGTTAGTATTTTAATCACCTCTGAAGACAATTATAGTCCCACTAAAGTAATCAGGAGGATTTGGATTTTCTCATATTAGTTGTATTGATTAAATAGGGTAAGTAGTCTTTTATTATCTTTATTTCCACTTAACTAAAGGGAAATATCCAAAGCATAGCACAGTGCTCTTTTCTATTCGCAGGATCACACGACTTGAGTTTGGACAAGGTTAACTCATCTTAAAAAATGGCTTTGATCTGGCTGCAGTTCAACTATCCATATTTGACCCACTGAAACCTCCAGCCTTCACTGGTTATGAATGGAATTAAAAGGCTTTGTGGTTTTGATTCAGCTCCTTTATTTAACATAGGGTATGATCATTTCACTCCATGTCTTTCTGAACTCCCAATACAAACATAAATGTTTTCTAATAAAAACAATAGCACTTTATTGCTCCTCAATACTAATAGATATGCTTTTCATGTAGATTCATTAATTATTTTTACAATATCACTTCTTATATCAGCAACCTTGAGGCTTTTGGATGACCTGAAAGTAAACAAATAGAACTACAAAGAGAAAAACAGATGGTTGATCCAAGCATATAGAGCACATAACTTCTGGATATGAAAATTCTATTCTAGAATTGTCTTAAGAGAGCGCCAGATGTGATTTGCATAGATAATGTGAAGAAGATGGGACACCTCCGCAGCAGTGTATGCAGGAGACCCAACTCCCAAAGGATCCTATAGGCCAAAATAATTCTTATTGTCTTTATGCAGAATAACAATGACAATAAAATAATATTAACATAATGCTTGCTATGTATTTTTATGTATTGTGTATGTCCTTTCCTAAGTGCTTCACATATATTAATGTATTTACTGCTCAAAAACTTTACAGACAGGTAACATGCTGTAGTTGAGTACAAGGAGTTACAAACAGGTTGGCTAATTTGCACAGTTAGTGTCATACAGTTAGGGAATTGTAGGTCCCAGGATTTGAACCAAAGCGGTTTGCTTCAGAAGCCATTACTCAAATATATTAAAACTTTCGATCTTGTGCTTTCTTTAGTAGAATAATGTTAAACTTTCTGATCTATAATAGTTAGATATTTTCATATTTTTCTTGCTATTTCATTGTTAATTGTCCTTTATGTTCAAATCTTCTTCAATATTAATTTACAAATTCATTTAATTGATAATAGGTTTTACACATCTCAGTCATTAGTGCTTTTCTCAGAATGAGAATTTCTAGTTCTTCTGGGCTATGGATTTCTTTTTGAGGCAAATAGAATGGCCCACATTTATAACAAAGGTAATTGACCTATTAGAGTGTCTTAGATCGAAAAGAACTCTGACAGTGAATGAATGACATTGGGCAACACAACCCCTTCTCCCAATATTTATTTTTTTATGAAAATGAACAAATTGATTAAGAACAAAGGAATTCTTTTGGCCTTATATATTTATGTATTAATTTAGCCAGACTCTAAATTTTATTAATGACTTTTAAGTATCCAGATTAAAAAAAAACTTTCAAACTTTTTAGCATCCTCAAAATATCCCTGTCAACTAAAGAAAAAGTTCAACGCAACTTTTATATTGCTAAATACATTACTAAATATTCCCTAAATATATCATAAATGTCAAAACAGAAGGAGTTATGAATCAAAAATAAAAGCTTTGTTATTAGGCAGCATTTACTCAAACACCATAATATTCCCTTGGTCTCTGAAATCTACATAAGGAAGGTGAAGCTGAAGCCTCTCCGGAGAGCCCACACCACAGGTGCAGCTGGGATCCTGACTCAGTGTGCTTCCCACTGGCTGACTTCACCTTTTCACACAGTGATGTTTCATGAGCTGATACCGTGATGTTTCATCGTCTTGATAACGTGCCCTTAGAAAAATGCCAAAGCCTTCTCCAAAATAAGCATAATGAGATAGGAAAATAGTAATTAACAAAAGTGTTATGTACCTAAAGAAATTGTATAACAGTTTACTGGTAGGACTTTCTGACAAGTTTGCAAGGAGATTCAAACACTCCCTGAAAGAAACAAAAAATTACATTTTGTACTGATGCTAACCCAATAGGGAGAATAAAAAGAAATGTCACTAGATTTAAATGTAAATCATCCAATAATAAGATATAGTAAAATCTGCACACTGAATTGAGATTATTGGGAAAAATTTCCTCAGCTTTTGGAATATATTTGATTTAGGATTTTGTGAGTAGAATATATTTATACTTCCAACTTGTACATAAGTTATCCCAATGTATTTTGTTACCACCTATATAAGATTCCAGTGGAACTGCATTGGGTGGATGTATATTTTTATAAATAATCTTATCACTGAGTGTTTCCTTTTAATTAGATCTTTTCCTCTCAGCAATTTTTATAGGCTCTATTTTCAGTGTCAGGGGAGTTCAGTTTATCACTTGTATTAGTCCCATTTCCATGCTCCACTCCCCACTTCTAGCAACCATTCTTATGTATTTAATGTGTATAATTTTTTCGTAATCTCTTGTAAACTGTGTAACATTGTTTTATATGTATAAATAAATGTTTTTTATATTGCATTCTTACTGTCTTTCCACTTCATTCCATGTGGGAAAGGCCCTTCCCCCTTGACAAATGGATATCTCCTCCCAATTACTACTACAGGGAGTAATTGGTTCAGTTGCATTCCATGGTGTCCTTTCACCATTGGGCTTTCCTTCCACTTCCTGCCTCCCCAGGTAAGGATGCAAATATCACAATTCAATTATTATTTCCACAATTAATGCTGCATTTAATATACTTAGACATTTTATTTTTGTATATATTTTATTATATATTCTATTCATTTTGCTACCATAATTGAATATTTTAGTAAATTCCTCTCATTTTACTTCTATGTATGAGGTGGATATATTTTTTTTAATTTTATATATTTCTGGAGAGAGGGGAAGGGAGGTAGAAAGAGGGGGAAACATCAACGTGTTGTTGACTCTCGTGAGACCCCTACTGGGGACCTGATCTGCACCTCAGGCATGTGCCCTGATTGGGAATTGAAATGGTGACCCTTTGGTTTGCAGGCCGGTGCTCAATCCACTGAGCCACATCAGCCAGGGTGGATGTACTACTATTATATTCTGTTAAAACTTTCCTCAAAGGGCCACTGGGATTCAACAATATGACTTAATATGTATGACAATATGTATTAGTTCTATTATTCAGATAAATGTCTTTATTGAATCCAAATATCAACATCAATTACTCTTTAGTGACATGAAAAATGACAGGGTACATCTCTTCCTCCTCTAAAACAGAAAAGTAAAAATAGCAATAAAACTCTGATTGAATCTTTAGGGAGAATAATTGAATCACACCTGTAGAAGCTAATTTAATATTACTGGGGCATTCCAGTTATGTCTCTGTGCAGTTGCAAGCTCAGGTACACTTTGAGAGAAGCTCTTGAAGTTTCTTATGTTCCATGATACATTCATAAATTGGGAAAACAATATCTACCAGGGTAAAATCAATTTAAATATCAAGTTATTAATATTTGTTGATATGCTCTCATGAAGTCCTGTTAAAAAATAGTGCACTATCCTATTACTACTGGTTCTTTTTAACACCATAAGAAATACTATATAAAGAGAGTTTGCTTTAACACTTTAACACTAACAATTTTTTTTTCCAGGAGTAAATAGTATTATGTGGAAGTTGGGGGTGTGGGTGTTAATGGTTTTACATGGGAACACATTTCTCTTTGTTTTACTACTATTTCAAAATAATTATTTCAACCATATCAGAGATAGCTATGTTGAAATGGCTCCTGTGACTCATTTCTAGTCAGATTCATGGGCACGAGCCTACCAATAATCCATCAACAGATTACATTCCCACACAGCCTTATCTGTAATACCCTTCTATCAATACTGCGCTCCAATGATACCAAAGTAGAAAAACATGTCTGGGCTAAACAATACTGCCTATTTAGATGGAATAAAAGGGAAGGAAGGGAGGAGATGTTATTGTCCATGAAGAGACCAAAGAAGCTAAATAAAAATCTTACCACACATTTTTTAATTAATTTATTCATAAGCCAAATGCAAAGACCTCCAAAACAGGACTTTATTTATAACAAAACAAAAACAAAAACAAATGGCATCAGCACAGGTACAAACTACAGTGAGGAAGTTCATGGAGATTTACAAAACAAAGAGATAACTCTTTTTAAGAGCAGGATATTCTCTAGAGTCAGCTAGAGGTGGAGGGAAGTCAGGGAATAGGAAGCAGAGCAGGATGGACAAGCAAGAACCGAGATGTTATGTGTTCTCTGAACTAGCAGTAAGTCTTGACTTCTGGCAAAACCATATAAAAATCACAAGTTTGGATTACAGTGTTACTAATAACTGAACCATTATTATATCTCCAAAGAGGATGTAAGTGTAAATGCTGTTTTTGTTCTTACTTTTATCAAAATTACTGAAAGCTTGTACTTACCAATGTTACTAAAATATACTATTTTTTAAAACTGTTGTTCAAGTAAGTTGTCTCCATTTTCCCACCACCACTTTCCCCTGCCCTACCCTCAATCGTACCCCCCTTTGGTCTTGTCTGTGGATCCTTTATACATGTTTCTTGATGATACTTTCCCTTTTTTCCCTGTTATCTCCCTCCCTCCTCCCCTCTGGTCACTGTCAGTTTGTTCTTTCCTTCAGTCTCTGGTTATATTTTGCTTGCTTGTTTGTTTTGTTGATTAGGTTCCACTTATAGATGAGATCATGTGGTAGTTATCTTTCACTGCCTGCCTTATTTCACTTAGAATAATGCTCTCCAGATCCATCCATGCTGTCATGAAGGGTAGGAGCTCCTTCTTTCTTTCTGCTGGGTAGTATTCCATTACATAAGTGCACCACAGATTTTTGACCCACTCATTTACTGATGGTCACTTAGGCTGATTCCAGCACTTGGCTATTGTAAATTGCGCTGCTATAAACATTGGGGTGCATAGGTTCTTTTGAATTGGTGTTTCAAGATTCTTAGGGTATAACCTCAGCAGTGGAATTCTCCAAGGAGGACATACAGAGGGCCCAGAGACATATGAAAGGATACTCAGCATCATTAGCCTTCAGAGAGATGCAAATTAAAACCATAATGAGATACTGCTTCACATGGGTCACAATGGCCATCATAAACAAATTAATAATCAACACATGCTGGCAAAGTTGTGGAGAAAAGAGAACCCTAGTACACTGTGGGTAGAAATGCAGACTGGTGCAGCTACTGTGGAAAACAGTCTGGAATTTTCTCAAAAAACTATAATACACTGTTTAGCTTCATTGCTTACAGCATGTATACCTCACTTAAGCAGATGCTAAATTTGTTTTTGTTATACTGTCTGGGTGAAAACAGGGTAGGAGAAAAATGTCTGGTTTCGATTAAAACCTGGTTAGAGGAATCTATGCAGTAGATAATCTACACTAAAAGAAAAAAAAGGAAAATAATTCTCTGTATGTCTTGTGGACAGAGAACTCTCTAAACTGTACAACTCATTATAATTCAAAAGGCAAGTGCAGACTTTAGAGGTATTTATTTTTTAGTCCCAATGATAGTACAAGTCAAAAAGTTAATTATGCTATGACCGGGCCTGTGGGATGATTGGGTTATTGGCCACATTTAGAGGTGGCTTCTTGAAGCAATAAAGCCTTGACCCCCAAAGAAATCTAAATTGAGTATGATGGATTTAGTAAGGCATTTCTTGATATTAATGGATGATTTGAGTGAAGTGATGAAAAGTGATGATCACACCAATATAATGCGCAATAAATCTGGTTTTATGACCAATGCAATGAAGAAGCAGTTATATACATAATAGTGCCAAGTTAAAATCACTTAAAAATACTAAAATTGATTTAATAACCACTTTTAAAATGCTTAATATGCTTTAAAATTATAACTCTTTCTAGTCTCATGAAACCTCCACAAAAGAGGTCCTATTTGTTATCTCAACTTAGAGTATATTTACACTATTGTTATCTCATCTTAGAAACTGAGACTACTGTATAAATTGCAAAAAGTCATGCATCTGGTAAATTTCAGAGTTAGAATTGAATCCATGCAATTGAATGATGGTACCCAGGATTTTAAGACAACACACCCTGAATTGTGCTGAAAATAGTTGTCTAGATAGGTCAGGAAAGTGAACAGACAATATATTCTGTTTTTAAGGTAGAACAAGATTTCGAAAGTGGAAACAAACAGACCTATACAGCCACAAATTGACTTGTGCACACAGAGAAAGGAAAAAAAAAATGAGGTAGACTTCCATTTTTAATGCTCCACAGAAACTTCTACTTTTTATCACAGCCCATTTCACAATCATCCCTTTCTCACCTCAGCAGTAAAGTTTCTAGTCAACTCTTAGATTCAAAGTTTCTTGCTTTGAGGAAATAATTTTCCAGTTATCAAAGAACCTGAGAGCTTTCAGAATTTCTTTTTGGATAACACTTTCAGCATTTTCTAAGATATCATAAATAAAAGAGGGAATGGAGCAGATTTTTCTTAACTAATCTTTGTTAAAATCAAGCATAATCTTGATTACTTCTTTCTTCGATATAAAGCCCAGTGTTCCTTTTACAACCTAAAGGTCTTTAGCATTTGTTTTCTAGTTCTATCAGTATTAACTGTTTCCTGAATTTTCTGTCAAACTCATCTTTTGTGCGTGTGTGTGGGAAACTGACCTCAAATTAACTTCTTGAGCTTAAAAGCCATTGCTCGGGGAGGAGAAAGATGGCGGCGGAGAAGGGAGAAGCGTGCTCGCTATTCTCCGGCCCACTGGCGGGATATCGGGCCGATTTTCTGAGGAGCAGAGCGATCACCCAGTTGTATTCCAGAGTAGAGAAGATTGGAAACCAGGACTGCGCATAAAACTGAAAGATCAACCGGTAGGGAGACTGCTTCGGAGGGAAGGGGTCACTGGGGCCTCACGGGGAGCCGGGAGGTCTGCGGATACAGTAGCAGCAGCTTCCCGGTTTGCTCCAGGTTCCG